>JAEQBA010000451.1:0-17879 GCA_019434445.1 Phalangium opilio | reverse complement strand
TGGTTGGCACAACCCTAAATATTATTCCTATAAATATGTCTTTAAGTTTATTCTTCAAAAGCGGTACAAAAGCACTCGCTCCGATACCGGAAATCGAACCCGGGCCTTCTGGGTGAAAGCCAGATATCCTAGCCACTAGACCATATCGGACTGGTTTGAGCAACCCTAGATATTATTCCTATAAATGTGTCTTTAAATTTATTCTTTAAAAGCGGTACAAACGCACTCGCTCCGATACCGGGAATCGAACCCGCCCCAGTAGCACTGCCGACGTAGGGCCTACATGGTCGGCTTTGTGTGTTACCGACGAGTTGGTAAAAAGTCACTAATAAGTCGGGAGAGTAATGGTTTGAAAGTCGAAATGTCCGCCTGGAGGGACGACGGCCCGCCGGTTTTCCTACGGTTTTGAGGCTACAATAAAACGAGTGTTGGCCGACTATATGTCGGCGTCATTATGCCTACCTAAAGCCGCGCTCAATCCGACGATTTCGCGGCTTTTTAGTATAGGAACGGTAAATCGTCGGTAAAGGGCTGGTAGAGTAAGGATTTGAGAATCGAAATGTCCGCCCGGTGGGACGACGGCCCACTGGTTTACCGACTGTTACGACACGAATGAAATACGACCCTCATCCAACACGTTTGAGAGTCGACTTAACCGCCTGTCAGCAAGAGGTCCGACGCTTTTGCGACGATCAAACCTTAACTCGAGGCCCGACGGTTTTGCGACGATCAAGCCTTAACTCGAGGCTTCATTCGTATAGTAAAGGATACTGATAACAAGTATTGAAATTTCTTTAATACATTTTCAATGAAAATCACTTTAGAATTTGTACTTTGGTTATTTCAAGTAACATACAGGTTGAGCATCAATTATAACAATTTCAAATATTAAACAATGTATTCGATATTACACGACTAGTCGAATGGTTGCCTAGCTAATTGGTTTTAACCAAAAGTAAAATTTTTCAAGGCGAGTATAATATTTAAATCAATTAACGCATTTATTAATATTTATTGTTAATATCTCCGATGTGGCCAGTTACTATCTCTTAAATTACAAAAATCTTAATGAAAAATATACAGGGTTGCCACGGAATTTTCAGAACAAAATTCCCGGACTTTTCCAGGTTTTCCCTGACCTTTTTCTCAGATTTTCCAAGACCTTTTAGGGCGGTAGGGTAAATTTTTACAGCACGTTTTAAGTGCTTATAATTAAATAAACTCTCTACATTAAGTTTTCCAATGTATTTTTTGCACCAAAATGAATAAGAATCATTTTAACTATAAATAACAGTCTTAAGAGCTTTTTTGAAGGCATTTACTTTATAAAAACAATTCTAGACATTTTTAAGGATTGCTAAGGAGTTTTCTGTGTTAAGAGAGGATAAGGAGAAACTTTCATTACTCTTTCAGTAAATACTTTTACCCACTAAAATCAAGTTCCCAGAATTTGCTAAAATGTTAAAATTTCCCGACTATTCCCTGACCTTTTGGCCCATTTTTAAATTCCCTGACTTTTCCACGATATCCAGGTACTGTGGCAACCCTGATATACACTTACAGATTTTTTTAAGGAAAAAGAAAAACATACAATTCTAAAGGGTATTATTTCACACATTTTTCTCTTAAAATGTTTGAAACCGCAAAAACATTCTGTAACTAAAAAAAAATTGAGATCTATTTTGGAATTCAGTATTATTTTCACAACCAAAAATCTTTAAAATACTTAATATATAAGGTTTTTGATTTCCAAGCGCCCCAAAGCACTTGCTTCTTTTATATTCAAACAAATAAACTGAAGGTATACATAAACGTTTAAGTTTGGGTTTCACTTTCTATGGGTGTGGTTCCCAGCAGATTTGAAGCTAGGTAAAAAAGCAAAGGCTTATGCATAAAACTGGCTCTAAAAGATAGATAAATTGATAATTCAATAACAAAATTCAAACCTTACGTTTTAGTTTATATAGTGTGACAAAGAACCTTAGCGATGAAATTAAAAGTTAGCAAGCCTATAACTAATCATTTTGACCACAAAAATCTCGTTTAAACATTCTGACGACTCAGCCGCGTCAGAGATACTGGAAAGGCTAACTTGTTTTTGCACTAACAGCGCCCTCTTCGATGATGACGTGCATGGCGTTACCTTAGTTACGCCAATAGAACAGAGGCGCGTCACCTGACCCAAGAAATTACAGGTTGGAAAATTCAAACTAGAAAATCAGATGTGTTTTCTTGCTTTGCAGTTTTTTTGTAACGTTATGTTTCTAGTGTTTCCACAAATATAGTATTATCAACTACTGTTTGTGGGTCGAAATATAGTATAAGTTAAATATATAACAAATAAAATTTGGTGGCATATGCGGAATAGTAAAAGTCAAAAAAACCGTCCCACGGAAAAAGAAGGCCTATACAACAACTTCTTTTTTCATTTAACTCTTTTAAACGTGACCATACCGATTAGCGGGAAGGAGTTGGTAATCAATTGGCTAAAATGGGTTACATGTTTAGGACGGTAGGCAAGCCTACTTCAAACCACCACAGTTCCAACTGTCGGATAAATGTCGGTTACTAAACGGCCTAAGCATAACTTTGCTTTTAATTTTACTCTTCTTAAACGTCACAATACCGACTAGCGCGAGAGAGTTGGTAATCAATTGGCAAAAAATGTGTTGGAATTTTCTAGACAGTAGGCAAGCCTACTTTAAACCATCTCAGTTTCAACTGTCGGATAAATGTCGGTTACTAAACGGCCTAAGCATAACTTTGCTTTTAATTTTACTCTTCTTAAACGTCACAATACCGTCTAGCGCGAGAGAGTCGGTAATAAATTGGCAAAAAATAAGTTGAAATTTTCTAGACGGTAGGCAAGCCTACTTTAAACCATCTCTGTTCCAACTGTCAGATAGATGTCGGCATTGCCAACTAAAAGAAGTAGTCGGCTTCATGAGTCGGAAAAGTGTCGGAATAAGCATGGTACAGATGACTGGACCGTAAACCGACTATTCGACCTTTAACCGACTGTTATGCGGAAGGCTTGTGCTACTGGGGACACGGAGAGGTAATATTTTGGTTTTCCCAACTTGTTTTGTTTCTGTTCAAGGTAGGCCAGTTTGCTTAATATGCAAGGATTCAGATGCTGTAGTGAAAGAATGCAATATTAAGAGATAGATAATTAAACAAAAGAAAAGTCAGGTTCCTCACTAAAACTGGTAAAAACAATTGTAAAATTTAAAAAATAAATGAAAATAGGTGAATTTTCATTGTGTGGCCCGCTTGATGGTTTCTAATTTTGAATTTGGCCCACCGTGAATAAAGGTTGGACATCCCTGACGATCTGACCTAAACCGTTAATTCCATTTGGGACTATTGTATCCTTCCGATTAAAATATTTACAAGAGGCTAATAAATTGAAAGAAACCTTTTACGAAACGCTAACCCAGTTTGGTATAAATTTTTTGGCCGATGACGCTGAAAAAATATTTAACTTCCTCACTCGTAATGTCTATGATTTCGGCTTGTCAAAGCTTAGAAAAGATTATAGTTCCTATGATTTTGGGCTTCAGAGTCAATCAAACGAGAACACCAGCCACGAAGAAACAGATTTAATTACCCAAGAATTTGAGAACTCTGAGTTTAATTTGGATAATGATTTACTACAACAGTTAGAAAATAATGCTTTAAAAGAGTGGTCGACTGAAGAAATAAATAAAAGATTATTCCAATTTGACAAGTGTTTTGGATTGGATGATAAACTTATGGCACCTGAACCAGATCATGTTTTAAATGAAATAGTTGGTGGGTCCATTGGACAAATTAAAAAATTTTCAAAAGTTTTAAAGGAAAAGTATGGTTATTAATTGAGTCAAAGATTAGGCAACGTAATATTTATAAGATGGTGCCAAAGATTTGTCAAAGAAGAAAAGGACAAAAATTTACCAATTTGCCTTAAAATTCGAGATTACGGAAAGAAAGGTGGTTTGATGGTTCCCAAAAAGGAATTTTTACCCTTTATCAGGCTAGTATTAAATGTAGCAAGAAAATTTGCATCAAAAGAAGGTATAAAAAGAGCCGAGAAAATATGATTAAGGTATTTATTTGTAAATTATTTTACCTAAACTATACTTTTGATGATACTAATGGTCCTATAAATTTATCTTAGGTGTGCAAAGAAGCCATTAACAAACACCTCATCACATTTTGGCTATTGTTTTGTCAGGGTCTTCCCAATGGCTGTACTTCGGGGGATTCGGGTGTAAAAGACTTTTTTGATGTTTGGCTAGGAAAAATGGTAAACGCAAGGATTCAAGAGTTTTTTTGATGGTCACAAGGATAAGGTGGCGAGGAAAAGCTTAAATATTGGACAAGGAGGTAAAACTTTGAGAGAAAAGTTTTATGCTGCAGTTACAAGAATTAAAAACTTATGGCAAAAAGTAAAAAACCTTGCCAAAAGATCTATAAAGACCATCAATGAAGATGATGTGGACGAGATTCTCCAAAAATTTGAAATCCAAGATGCCTTACCTCCTGCCAGTGATAATTCAACACCACGAACCGTGAAATCAAGAATTCGCAAAAGTACCAACTGTGATGAACAATTGCCAGACAAATCAAATAAAAAACCAACTCAAGGAGCAAAGAAATCAGATGTTCAACAACAGCCAAAGGCCTTAAGAAAAAGAAATACCACGAGCAAGAACTGTGATAAACAATCCCAAGAAAAGTTAGATAATGAACCGCTTACAAAGAGGTCAAGGACAAGAAATGCTAAAAAAACTGTAATGAACAACAACCACCTCCAGGTACAAAAAAAAACAGAAAATAAACAGCAACCAAAAAAGTCAAGAACAAGAATTGCGAAAAATGACAATTGTGATAATCAACCACCTTCTGGGACAAAAAAACAGCAACCAAACAAGTCAAGAACTAATCAGCGACCAAAGAAGTCAAAAACTACAAATACCAAGGATTCCAACTGTGATAATAAAGCAGCTTTAGGTACAGAAAATCAAGAGCAAGGAGAGAAGTCAATGTGTGATAACCTGCCACCCAAGTCATCAAATATTTCCAACTACAAGGACGAAAGTTCAACGCCCCTAAAGCCAATTTTTAAAGACAGGAAAAGTGGTAGAATCCCCAGGAAGAAACTTTTTTAGGATACGTGTATTTTTTTTATTATTGGTCAAATAATTCAAACAAAAAAACACATTCTCTTGAAATATTAAATAAAAAGAAAGCTCAATAAAATATTTCGGAATTTAAACAAAGTGGCAATTTGAATATTTTTTTACAATTAAATTCATATTTAAACACCAATTACCGATATTTAAAAAACTACATCTCTAATGTTAAGATGAGTGTCTCTGATATCCCTATTGCTTGAATTGTGTCCATGAATATTTCCTTTGCATAGTACAGCTTTTACACCAGATTCATAACTGACCCCTGAGGTTTTACCAGCTGTCGCGTATTTCACCTGGCTGAAGAAACTTTCAACTGAACTGCCATTAACTCTAAGAGTGGATATAAAGTAGTCGTGATACTGAGCAAGAAAATCTTCGCATAAATCCAACATGCCAAAAACGCAGATTCTCACTTTGCCAGCTCAAAAATTTTGATTCTAATGGTGACATAATTTTCACATCTGGATCCCTCAAAACCTCTCTAACCCAGTCAGAAAAATACTGAAATCCTAAATTTATCGACTCAATACAACTTTGATCTTGCACAGTAATCCTCTCCTTCGATATTAAACCTCTCTCAAATAACTGATTACATGCTCTTAAATAGTCATATGCTAATTGCGCACTTTTTCTTGTTTCAGGTTTTCCATTGTTTCCATGTGCAAAATCATATAATTCCGACAAAAGCGCTTCTTGCTGCACAATTTTACTTGGTGTAACGTTCAATCGAGTCCACGAATCTCGAATAATTTAGCTTGTCAGTAGTCTTGGGACAAATCTTGTTTCCTTCCTTTCTGCCCTCGCTTCTTCTCTGCGTTTTAAAGCTTGAATATCACGCCATCCAAATTCGACGCCACCTCTCGAAAATTGTTTAGAACCATTTGGTTTTGAAGAAAAAAAGAGCTTGGATCATGCTCTTCAGTAGACGAGAAGGGCATATTACCCAGTGAATCTTTTTTCCTTTGGCAAATGGGTTCTCAAAACTTCCCTAGTAGCACTGCCGACGTAGGGCCTACATGGTCGGCTTTGTGTGGTACCGACGAGTTGGTAAAAAGTCACTAATAAGTCGGGAGAGTAATGGTTTGAAAGTCGAAATGTCCGCCTGGAGGGACGACGGCCCGCCGGTTTTCCTACTATTTTGAGGCTACTATAAAACGACTGTTGGCCGACTATATGTCGGCGTCATTATGCCTACCAAAAGCCGCGCTCAATCCGACGATTTCGCGGCTTTTTAGTATAGGAACGGTAAATCGTCGGTAAAGGGCTGGTAGAGTAAGGGTTTGAGAGTCGAAATGTCCGCCCGGCGGGACGACGGCCCACTGGTTTACACGACACGAATGAAATACGACTCTCATCCAACACGTTTGAGAGTCGACTTAACCGCTTGTCAGCAAGAGGTCCGACGCTTTTGCGATGATCAAACCTTAACTCGAGGCTTCATTCGCTTATTGTAAAGGATACTGTGTGGTAACCTTGTTGAAGATTTGTTTTGCCGATTTGGAATATTTCACGATTGTGGGAGAGTCAGTTTTAATTGAGGTGACCGACTGAAAAATCACCCCAAACTCTAAGAGAATTAATCACGACGTTTGGATAAACATAAATCAAACACTTTATTTAAAAAAAGTTGAAGTTAAATTCGCTCATTTGGAGCTGGCTAAATTAAAGGAATTTGCCCATTTGGGGCCTAACTATGGTGGTTGAGAATTTCGTTCTCTACTACACGAGCTCTCGGTCTAAACTAGTTTTTTTTGTAAGGTAAATTTTCGGTGTAAGCTGGGAGCGAAGAACAGAAAAAGAAAGCGGTGTAACCCCTAGCACGGTACGGGATGGAAAGTTTCGATAAAAACGCTGACTCATTCTGCTTCGTATTTTTTGGTTTTTTGAGGTGTTTTTTACCCCAGCTTACACGGGCGTTTTCGCTACTTTACCTTTATCATAAGTAACAAGGTATTACAAAGTACAGAGGTTTAGATAGGATTTCAGATCGGTTACAGATATTTTTTCATTAATTTTTTAAGGTTACAAATACAGAATTAAATATTTTTATACAAAAAGAGATAATAATCAAAAATTACAAATAAGTAAATTAAACAAAGATAAATTCAAAAACAAGTTGGTAAAGTTCAAAGTTTGGCGCGTCAAATTCAACATACTGATACCTAGTATTGAAATTTCTTTATTACATTTTCAATGAAAATCGCTTTAGAATTTGTACTTTGAATATTTCAAGTAACATACAGGTTGAGCATCAATTATAACAATTTCAAATATTAAACAATGTATTCGATATTACACGACTGGTCGAATGGAAATATTAATTGGTTTTAACAAAAAGTAAAATTTTTCAGGGCGACACTGTAAAAAATTACTGTTGAAATTACGGCAATTTTACTGGCAGAAAATTACCAGGGAAGTTACCGTTAAATTACAGGTTTTTTTTACCGTTAACATCAACATTAATTTTATCGTGAAACTTGCAATTAAAAACCTGATATATGTACAATTATAGTATAGTTAGTTTAACAGAAACGTTACTGTGGTGTCAACAGTAAATTGTACCTGATCTCTACTTTTATTTTAAAATAAAATGACGGCAAAAAAACCAAAATGTTATTTTTCACGTAAATCTTGCAATTAAGAACTTGCTCCATGCAGAAGTGAAGTAAGGTTAGTTTTAATGGACCGTTACTGGTGTGCCAACGTGAAATTCTGCCTTCCTTCCTACTATTTTTAGCAGGAAATATAAAGCACAAATCTGGCGAGATCTTGCCTAGTACATTTGTAAAGGTTAAAGTGTCTAATCCTTTACTATATATCCTCATTATTTCTATTAAAGGCCTAATATATATCATTTAAATGTGTATTTAACTTTCGGCTCACTCTGAACCGTAAAGACCTCCTCAAAGAGAAGATGAATCAAGGCTAATTTTGCTTTAGCCCAAGGAATTCTTAATTCATGGATCCACTTCGAACAACAGTTACTTAAAAAAATAAGCGTTAACATCCATTGAAACTATGAAAGTTAAATTTTACGTTTACCCTATATATAAATGCATTAAAACTGAATTTAAAAGTAAACACAAAATTTGAAATATTAATATCAAGAGATGTTCTTGGAATATTGAAATGAAACAGAGCTTTATAGCCACACAACTACTAAAAGAATCGTAATGTCGAAACATATTTAATCGATTTTCATTTAATATTCTGCAAAAAGAAAATGTTAATGGTTTTGAAAGAGATCTTTTCATCCTACTCGCTTTATATTAACTTTGATACGCGTATAGTGTTTCGATTCAGATGCAATCTTCATTACTCGTTCTATATAAACTTTCAATCGTGTCGTTCCGCAGAAAGAAGTTTATCTTAAATAATTAAATAAATATATCTTATTTTAATTATTTTAATCGTCTGTATTTTAGATTAATTATAGTTAAGTTGATGCAAGAAAGATCATTCCTAAACTATTTTAAACATAGCTATTGTTAACGTTTGACTGCTAGCGAACACCTTTTTCAGAAGACAGAATTTTCGTGAATTTAGGGTATATAAGGTGATCGATTCACAGTGATGTATAAGAAAATGAGCATATGCGTGAACCTATAGCGATGAAGTAAAGTTTTCCGAACTTCTGTGTACTGCGAATGCGGTCCGGAAATTGCGAACACGTATGCTCCGATTTGTCAACTGCTAACGCGGTGACAGACAGACGGACGCACAGAAACGTCCAGTATAATACCTCTCCGTGACGTCATCGTCACTCGGAGAGATAAAAATAAATTTCTAGATAAAATGTTTTATGAAAATGAAATTGTTGTTGAAAAATCTGAGATAAGTAATTTTTATTTCAGTTAATTTATAGGAAATAAATCCAATACCAGTAAAATAAATGTCCCTTGATATGGGAAATTTCCTTCAATCTGGCATCACTGAATTACGCGGTAGAATGCTGGTTAATCCGATTTGTTACGCTTAGTTGTTTCCAATGTCGTAAATTGTAATAATGAATAAATAATAGTAAATAATATTCTTTCTAACAGAGAAAAAAGGTGAACTTATTTGAATTTATTTCATTTGGAGTAGTACGAAACCCAATGGAAAGAATACCAGTGTTGATATATCATTGGTAACCTAGCAGCATCCTCACAGTTGATCACTTATAATTTATTGACGATGTTACGATATTTCTAATCGGCAATGTTTCTATTGTTACTTAGTGTTGATTTTACAGTATTTTTAATCGACATTATTTTTACTATTACTTTATTGTTGATGGTACGGTATATTAAGATAACAGTAACTTTCTTGTTATTTATTGAACATTACTGCTAAATGTACAGATAATAAAATTATTACATTTTTACGGATGCGTATAGTAAATATCCTGTTAATCCAACGGTTATATCTGGTATTGGATGTCACTTGTTGTAATTTTACGGTAATTCAACAACAAGAAACGGTTATTTTTAACAGTGTACCGCAAAGAAAAGAAAAAGGTTTTGGAGTCGCAAAAGTCAGGGGCTGGCGCGGATGAAGTACATATACCCACGCTTTGGTATTACTCGTTATTCAACGTTTTGGACGACCAATAAATAGCTCGACATTCAGTATTTATTTTCGTAGTGTTATTGTTAGAGTGCAGTATTTAATTGCTTAAATTACATATGAAATTTTGCCAGGGAACACTTCCATCACTTTTAACATACAAAAAGAACTGTTCTCTGCTCTGCTTTGCATCATTAGCAATCGCTTTATAGTGTCCTCACTGGAGGTCAGTAAGATTGTCATCAGCGATCCGCAAATCTAATGATAGTGTCCAATGAATAGTGTCTTCCTTATCTATGCTCCCAGCCGGCATGTAGCTCGTTGAATTGTGTGGTAATAGAAAGCTATGAAGCAAACAACATGCCTTAAGAGCAATGTCTATATTTTCAAGTTTTATAAATTGTATGAAACATACGAAACCGAGCAGCTAATATACCAAAAGCATTTTCTACGACACGCCTTACTCTTAATAGACGGTAGTTATATATTGTACGTACATTTGTAAGCTCTCTTTGATTAAAGGGTTTTAAAAATTTAGAGGTCAAAGAAAATGGTTCGTTGCCTATGAACGCATAATTGAGTACTTTATTATTAGCTAGTTATAAGTTGTTTTGGGTTCAGAATGTGTAACGAGTTATCTTTAAATTTTCTTCGGAATATTGTCTGCCCACTGAAACCTCCATCCGAAATTCTGCCATTTATACCAAATTCTGCTATGATGAACTCGTAGTTTGAATTAACCCCTGCGATGAACACCCTACTATGGGACCATTTAAAGTTCTAAAAGTATGAACATCTTTGGTGTGGTGGTATAATTTTATCATGTTTGCCATCGACAGCACCCAGGCAATGGGAAAAATTCCACTTTCTTTCACAGTAGTGCGCTATTTGTTTCCATTCTTCTTGTGAAGTTGGTACCTAAAATGAAATTAAAATATTTCAGGATGAGAACTCCATCGAGTCAGTGCCATCGCCACAAGACCAGGCATCACAATCCTCTAATATTTACAGTTGCACAACGGATCCGTCACCGCTAGACCTGAACTTGTAGCTAATGTTCATCAGCACCACACAGTCGCGTAAATAATAACAAAATGGGTCAAGTGACTGATAATACTATAGCTACTATTGGTAAAAGGTTGTCAGAAACAAGAACCGAGGACCAGCATGACGTGTTTGAACGCAATGTAGCACATAAACTTCGAAATATGCCCCAGGAAGAACGTATATTTGCTGAAAAGTTAATGAACGACGCTTTGTTAGAAGGAGACCTAGAAACCCTGTCGCGGAACTGTTGCATTGACATTCCAATTACCAATATTACGCCATAACCATATCCTACTCATCATGAATGCCATACCGTAGAACATGGTTATACCACAACTACTATGAATTGCATTGAAACCTATGTTGCTGATTATGTGACCCTAACAACCTAGAACAATAAATGGATTAATATGTAATACTATGTTGCACACAATGCCTATGTAATAAATAAAGATTTAACAAACTTAAAACGTTGTTTTACCTTCAATGTTTTGCTTTCACAAAACCATAAAGATGGCTCGACACGAGTCCGGGATAATCGCAGATAACGACTGATGAGGAATCGCGGTAGAAAATCGCAGATCTCCGTATGATCTTCCAGTAGCTAGAAAGCGTAAAGTATCGCTCAATCTTTCATGCATCGCAGTATCTTGGCGTCGCATTATTGGTGTCACCAAACGAAGTAATTTAGTATATGAGTTTACATCCATTCTGAGATAACTACGCCAGTCATCAGGATCTTCTCTTAAATCTTTCATTAAATAAATATGTGAATGTCTTTTCCGACGTAGCAGCCAGATTTTACACCATTTAGTTCGAGAGAGTTTGAATAAAAAAGAATAGAGAAAACCACATAATAAAAATTTTGCGATCATGGACGTTATGATACCTCTGCAACAGAAAAGTCAATAATTACGTTTGCACAAACATTAGCATCGTGTGGACGCAAGAAGGGTGTTTCAGTTGTATGCTCAAATTATACCATACTGAAAGGTCGCTGTTGTTTGGAAGGGGTGCAAGCCGAGATTGCACGAAAACACACTTCGGCAGTGCAATGTTTAAGCAAATCGCGATAATCGATTTGCACAAGCCAACGTCATTCCGTCAACAGGCTCGGGTTTCAGGACTCAACTAGGCTTGTTCAAGGACGTTCGCGGTAAAAAATGAGCTTGTGACCAAGAGGAGAGTAGAGCATGCAAACCAGCACGCGCGCATGCGTAAACAACGCTTTTCCGAAGCGTTAGCTCGTGCAAACTCTTTCTGTACAACATTGCTGGTATCTGCAAATGGGGGCCAAGCTGTGTGCTTTGTTGATTTGCACATGTTTTTATGGCGTTTGCACAAGCTTTATTAGCATCGTTTGGACGTTGGAGGTGTGTTCCGTGTTTCTGCACAATCTATACCGTTAAAGGCAAATAGCTAACGTGTGACCGGGCTTTAACGTACAGCCTACCTATGTCAGAAATTAGCCGAAGTGGTCCGTTCCTTTAATCTACGTCATTGTGTCACGTGTGTTATCCCGATTTCTGCTAATTTTTCATAGTTTTTTGGTTAGGCTTAGTAATTATCGCTCTATCAATTTTGTTTCAGTTAATTGTTAATTTGTTTTTGAAAAGATCGAAATTAAATATACCCCCAACGAAAACATCGCACCTCTTTGCGGTCAGACAGCTATTTAATATCGCGCCGATCACTGATGCAATATAAACAAGACGACCCAAAGGCTCGTAACAGTAGCCACATCGTACCCTACTTAACAGGCGTACATAAAATTTACATGAATGAGCTACTTTTACTGTGCTAAAATGATTACCCGTAATCCTTACTTCAATAAATTTATTTATGTTTTAATTGTAATAGTGCAACACAAAGAGAAATTTTTAGTGAGTAGCCCCTCGATGCGCTACCCTTAATATTGCTAAAATTGTTACCAGTAAAACCGTTGTAAAAACAACAATGATTACACAAAAGTAACCCTTAATAGAAGAAGAGAACGTTTTAGTGATTACCCGCTCGATGATCGAGTTACCTTTAACAGTGCCACTTGTACTTAACGCTCGATTAATACACGCACAGAAAGTTTCAGTTTATAACATAGACTAATGCGGACGCATAATTTTCACATCTTATAAATTTCTAACATGAACTTATGAACATAAGCGTTTGAAAGATAAATTTGGTAAAACACCGAATAATTGTAATATCCCGGTGCCTAAAGACAATTAAAAAAATAAGGTCAGTAAATACTTGCTTTTACTTTCAAAATTTCCCTTGATTTCTTTGAATGTTGAAATAGGGGAGCGGTATTGAAAGCGTGAAATCGTATTGACGACGGGCGAGAGGAATTTTAAAGAGAGAGTATATAGCTTAATCTTACTACCATAATTCCCTTCCCATAAAGTAGACGAACAATAAATATCACCTTCAACACAAATTCTCTCCCTTTGACAATTTTATACTACCAAAGGGGCTTCTGTGACACCCATACTACTACTACTACAACAACAGGGCAGGTCAAAATAAGAGCCTCATCGTAGATGTACATCATACAATGTGCCTAATGTTAGAATGTTAGCTTGGAGTCGTCCAATTCATTTACCGAGTCTCAATCTGAACAGAAAAGCAGCAATGGAATAACGCAACTCAATCGGAAAATGATCCTAGCTATTGCATGATAATTCCCAATATGTAGTTTTCTAATTACATTTTATACCCTCATTTTTAGAAATATTAACAATATTAACGTAGAACTGCTAAAACGTATACGCTGCCATTGACCGGTTAATTCTAACGCAAACTTTATAACAACAAAATAAATGTTTCTCAAGTATTTCTCCAGTTCAAAGCCATTGATAGAACCTAATTAATTTTTGCAAATCTTGCAAATATAATCTTGGACCAAATCTAAATTCTGAAAACAAATTGGATTATGACGTGTGAATACCCGAATGTAGAAATTTTGATGAAAGATGGTTCTTATTTCTTTGTTTTTGATGTTCCCAGCCAATATACAGAATTTTTTGAAGCTCTTAAATCCTATTTTAACTAGTAACGATGGATATTTTGATGTATCCGATAGAACGCATTCCTCTAAGTACCAGAAAAAATTACGTGAACATGACACATCAATATCTTGGAACACTGATTGTGTTCCAATTTTTTAGCCATCCAAATTCAATATATGGCCACATCAATAAACTGTTAATGAGAACTGCGAAGATTTTATGACCTAGAAGCGATGGGAATTACTGACACGGATACAGTATGCTCTGACAATAGTGAAATTCTAATATCATTTGAGAAAAATATGAAATTCCATGACGGACGATATGAGATTACTTTTCCGTTGATACGTACGTGTAACTTGATCACACAACTCAAGAAAGATCCAAAACTCCTTCACGAATACAATGAAGTTATTAAAGAGCAAGTCGCAGGGTGACCACAACAAAGCCTTGAAAAAAATATAGGAAAATAGGAAATTTACAATTGATTTATAGGAAATTATAGGAGATGTTTCATTAAAAAAATAGGAAAATATAGGATATTTGCTATTGAAAAAATAGGAAAATATAGGTTTCAAACCTCATGGAAATGACGGAATACTAAACTCAGGGCCCGATTAAGCAATTTTGCACCCGGGGGCCGGGATAATGTGCGCCCCCTTAAGTCGAAAAAAAGGAACAGCAAATGTTTCTTAGGGGAATAGTTTAACTCAATGCGCCCCCAACAAGCCTTGCGCCCAGGGGGCCAGCACCCCTCGCCCCCACCCCTTTAATCCGGCCCTGATTATAACATACTCAAAGAGGCATCTCCCTATCTCTGGAACAACCAGAGTTACGAGCCTCCAAAGTTGGATGTAACCATGCTATTTCTATGGAGGGGGTATGTTAGTGAACACTTTCCTCAAAAAACTTTGCCCCTGTTTACTCGATGCCCAAGTTTTTAGTTTGGTTGGATGGGGGGGCTATATAGGACTATATCATATTCAAAGGCCATCCTCGTATCTCTCTTAGAACCAGAGTTATGAGCCTCCAAAGTTGGGTGTAATGCTATTCCTATGGAGTCTATGTTTTTTAACATTTTTCTCAATTACTCGGCTCCTTTTTACTCGATCCTCAAGTTTTTAGTATGGTTGGATGGGGAACTCAATGCGCCCCCAACAAGCCTTGTGCCCCATCGGCCTCCCCTTTAATCCGGCCCTGACTAAACTAAAACTAAAAACACGATCTGAAGAAGTTTTTTTAACTCTATTTTTGCCGTGTAATATTATCGGAGTGAGAATTATGTTTCCTTAAAAGTGCCCTACATTGCAGCTAAGTTTCCTAAATACAGTGAGCACGCGCAAAATGTGAAAAAATTACGAAAAATAGGAAAATATAGGAAAATTGTCTAAATTATAGGAACTAATAGGAAGGTTTCGAAAAAATAGGAAAAATTATAAAATATAGGAATTGTGGTCACCCTGAAGTCGGACAGGGTATCGCCGAATTGGTCACCCCTTCAATTATAAGTGTTAATCTTGAAAAAATTTAAGATATCAATCTATAAACTATTGAAGGTGAATTCATACCAATCTTCTACTTGCCTCATCGCGCTGCCATTAGAAAGAATCACGACACAACAAAACTAAGAGTAATGCAGGATGCATCTTCCCATGAAGTCGGAAAACTCTCACTAAATCAATGCCCTAATTTAAATCCAGAATTATTAGACGTCTTAATTCGATTTCGAGAAGGAGCTATCGACTTTATGAGTGAAATGGAGAAAGTATTTCTCCAAATTTCAGTCAATGAGAATGACCGTTTCGTGTTAAGATTTTTATGGCCAGATATTTACAACATTGATTCTGCGACAAGTCTTCAAGTTTATCGAATGACTCGATTACCATTCGGAGTGACACCGAGTCCCTTCGTACTGGCCGAAATTCTAAGATAACGCGCAGGAAAATACTCTGAAGAGAAACTAAGAATATGGGAGCTCATTGATAAATCATTCTATGTAGATAATTAGCTGCAAGCACAAGCACAGTAAAAGACGCCTATTATCTCACCACAGAAGCTGCTTCTATCTTGAAAGAGGCAGGAATGAATCTCACGGAGTTTAAGAGTAAATCTCGCGAGCTTAGAAAATTATGGAACCTTCCTGAAGGTTCAAGCTCCAACACTAAAGTTTTGGGGTTGTACTGGTATGAAAAGCGAGACATTTTGGTGTATGACTGCGATTCCCTAGTAAATGGATTATCCGGGAAATCAAATACAAAGCGATGGATTTTAAAAATTGTCGCTCTCATATTTGACCCTTTAGGATTTCTCTCACCTTTTACAATCCGAACGTAGTTCATCATACAACTACTATGGGTGAAGGGAACAAAATGGGACAGCGAACTAGACGAAGAAGTAACCTCCTTATTTGAGATCTGGTGTGATGAGGTAAAAGATATAAAGAAATTCGAAATTCCAAGATTCTACTTTGGAGTGATGTTGGGGATAGAAAACAGTGCTATAACTTTACACTGTTTTGTTGACGCTAGCAAAAAAGCCTTTGCAGCCTGCGTATATTTGAGATTCGAAAAAAAAACAAGGAGAAATCGGCACATCGCTAGTTCTAGCTCCCATCAAGAAATTAAAACTCCCAAGGTTGGAGCAAATGGCAGGAGCAAGATTGGCTAATTATTTGCTAAAAACACGCAAGATCAAAATATCTAGCACGCATTTGTGGTCAGACTCAACCATCGCCTTGTATTGGATAGAGGGTTCCGCGTGTAAATGGAAACCATTAGTATCAAATAGAGTAAGCGAAATTCAGACACTAACCGATCCAAGATCATGGAAACACGTTAAAGGCACAGAAAACCCTGCCGATCTCCCAACTAGAGGGAAGAAAGTTATTGACTTAATAACAAGCTCACTCTGGTGGAGTGGACCAAAATGGCTCCGAGAAATAAGCGAAGAACAAGATGAAAATTTACACACAGAAGGAATAAAAAATTCTGAAGAGGTCCGAGAAGAATTATTGGTCAGCAAACGCGAAGTCCTTGCCATTGCAGCAGTCCAACTGCAAAAACAACCATTCTTGGATCTCGATGGATTCAGTAGCTTAGAGAAGGCAAACAGAATAACCGCCCATTGGTTAAGATAAATGAGAGATTTAAGATATCCAAAGAAAAAGATTACTGGAGAATTGTCAGCCAAAGAACTGATTGAAGCTGAGTGCTACTGGGCAAAAAAGGCTCAAGGAAAAGCATTCCAACCAGAAATAAGCGCACTATAAGGAAGGGCGAAAAATTGCCTTCAGATTCGAAGATTTTATCCTTGGAACATTTCTTAGATCAAGAGAGTCTGTTATAAGTAGGGGGACGAATAAATGAAGCGAAAATGACGTATCAAGAACGTCATCCCTGGATTTTACCCACTGATCATCGGTTCTCGGAGCTACTCGCGCTACACCTCCATGAGAGACTTCTACATGGTGGAGTAAATGATACGCTTATCGAAGTTGGATGTTCTTTCCTGGTTGAGCTTGACTGAGATTGTTATGGTCCTCTAACTCGGGGTCTCGGCTTTTTATACATTTTAGCAATACCATCATCTTGTACGACATTCCAGCTTCGGCTGTACAGTCCCGGACAAAAGTTTCTGGACATTTTCATTTGGCTGCCATTTTGTTCCTTTTTGAGCTAGAGAAACAAAATAGGACTTTCTAAATAGGTCGAATTCCCAAGATTATTTTAAAATTAAAATTGACACTATGGCACTAATAGGGCGTTAGCCAAAGCGGAAATAGTAAAACCCCCCGATAATGACGCTACGAAATAATGCTTCAAATGGATCAACAATGATATCGTTGCATGCGTCTTGTCACGTAGAATCCGAAACTGTTTTCAAATTGTAAATCGGTTCAGAAAATCAAAAGTTATGACCAAAAACGTGACGTTCAAAACAATAGCAAATAAGCCTAACGAATATTTATTTCGTCTATATCAACTTAGCTCAGTAGTAAAACATTACGATCAGAAAAAAAGGATGTTCAAGCCATAGCATAGTTATACTCTGAAATTATAGAAATGAGGTTTTAAGAATTACGTTCAGTAATGTGGCGATT